>JANKKI010000457.1:0-5000 GCA_025175665.1 Cinchona pubescens
ATATGTATGTGTAAGCCTATTGTGTCGGCTTGACCTTTCATAAGTGGAGACAGAATAAAACGTCCATAATAAAGACGTTTACTGTCTGTTCTTGATTCAACACACTTCCACTGTAGTGTCCGAGTAGATACTGTTATTTTCTCTCGAACCATAATAATAATATTTGATTAGATCATTGAATCATTTATTTCTCTTGTTTTTCTTGAAAGTTCTTCAATATACATTCCTACACACGTCGTTTTTTCGGAGGTCTACAGCCATTATGTGGCATAGGAGTTACATCTCGTACGAAAGTTAATAATATACCACTTCTACGAATAGCTCGGTCTCTGCGTCTCATCCGAGACCTTATTATCATGACTTCCGCTCGTTGCATACCTTGATCTACTACCGTACGAATAGCGTTTGCTGCTGCGGTTTGAGCAACAAATGGTGTCCCTCTTCTCGTACCCTTGAATCCACAAGTACCGGCAGAAGACCAAGAAACCACTCGACCCCGTAATATATAATATTTATCATTGGTATAGCTTTTGCCATATTTTATCATCTCATAAATATGAGTCAGAGATATGGATATATCCATTTCATGTTAAAACAGATTCCTTATTTTTTTATGTATCGCTTGCTTTAGCGAGTCTGATTATCCCTGTCTTTGTTTATGTCTCGGGTTGGAACAAATTACTATAATTCGTCCCCGCCTACGGATTAGGCGACATTTTTCACAAATTTTACGAACAGAAGCTCTTATTTTCATATTTGTCATTCCTTATCTTAAATCTGAATCTACTTCTTGGAAAATAAGTTTCTTTAGATTTTGCGTCTTGAATCGTATTCTCGCGAAAGGAATGTTTAAGTTAAAAAATCACTTAATCCTTCGAATCCTTGTTGCGGAGTCGATAAATCCGGCGTATATTATGCGCGTCCTCTGGTTGAATCATAACGACTTACTTCAATTTTGACCCTATCTCCTGGTAGTATCCGTATAAAACTGCGTCGGATCTTTCCTGAAACATAACCTAGAATCAGATCTTCATTATCTAAACGAACCCGGAACATGCCATTGGGAAGCGATTCGGTAATTAAACCTTCATGAATCCATTTTTGTTCTTTCATTCCAGGTAAAGCCCCCTTGAAGTATCAACTAATGGAGGAGGAACAATATTAGACAACTCGTCCCTTTTCTTTTTTTACAATTACAAATAGTAAGTTTCAAATCCAATTTGTCTATTAAAAAGATTACCATATATAACACAAAATTTCTCCACCGATTCCTTCTAGTCGAGCCTCACGGTCTGTCATTATACCTCGAGAAGTAGAAATAATTACAATCCCCATCCCGCCTAAAATTCGAGGAATTCGTTGAGAGTTAGAATAAATTCGTAGACCAGGTCGACTGATCCGTTTTAAATTTAAAATAGTTTCTATAGGGTCTTTTCCTATTCCTTCTATGTCGCAGCGTTAAAACCAACAAATATTTGTTGGTTTCTCGATGTTTTCTTACGTTTTCGATAAAACCTTCTCGTAAAAGTATTTTAACAATATTTTCGGTAATATTAGTAGATGTTATTCGAACTACTCTTTTTATCCATATCAGCATTTCGTATAGAGGTTATTATCTCAGCAATAGTGTCCCTACCCATGATGAACTAAAATTGTTGACTCCAAATTTGATATAATCAACATGTCTTTCTTTTTTTTACTTATTTGTTTGTTTATGAATAATTAATAAAGGTATATACGTGAGATACAATCTATTTATTAATCTATTTCTTTCAAATACCCCACTATAAACATATCACGATCTTGGTTTATAATACCTCGGAGCTAATGAAACTATTTTAGTAAAATGTAATTGTCTCAACTCCCGGGCGATCGCACCAAAAATTCGAGTTCCTTTGGGATTTCTTTCTTGATCAATAACACATGATAGCAAGAGCATATATACATGTGTATCTGTACAGCTCCTGTGATTCGATATACACATCAATATCATCATCGAGATGTATATGTTATTAAATCCTCTTACACATCTTAAATGAAATTGATAGGGTTGAATCAACATGGGGCATATTTGGTACTGCTTCTTTGATCACAGCAATAATAACGTCACCAATATGAGCATATCGACGATTGCTAGCTCCTATGATTCGAATACACATCAATTCTCGAGCCCCGCTGTTATCTGCTACATTTAAATGGGTCTGAGGTTGAATCATATCATTTTGTAATCTGTTCTTTCAATGCAAAAGACGAAGAAAAAAAAGAAATATTTTTGTCTAAAATAAAAAATTTGCAATTTCCCAAGACCCATTTCTCTTGGTTCTACTTTAATTTATCCTTTATCCCAAAATAATGAATTGAGTTCGTATAGGCATTTTTGATGCTGCTATTGAAATAGCCGTTCTAGCTATATTTTCTGTTACTCCGCCCATTTCATAAAGTATTCGACCTGGTTTAACAACAGACTACCCAATATTCGGGGGACCCTTTCCCCGAGCCCATACGTGTTTCGGCGGGTCTTACTGTAACCGGTTTGTCTGGAAATATACGTACCCATATTTTTCCACCACGACGTACATTTCGTGTCATTGCCCGTCGACCTGCTTCTATTTGTCTAGCTGTGATCCAAGCAGGTTCAAGTGCCTGAAGAGCATATTTACCGAAACATATATGATTTCCTCGATAAGATATTCCTTTCATTCTTCCTCTATGTTGTTTACGAAATCTGGTTCTTTTGGGGTTATAGTTGATGGTTCTTTCTGAATTCCATCTCTACTACAGAACCAGACATGAGAATTTCTTCTCATCTGGCTCCTCGCGAATATGAATAAAAGGATTCAAAAATAAAAATATTTAATTTGAGGTTTTTAATTTAATTAATAATAAAATAGACATGTATTTATTTAATACATTGAATCGTTAGATTCTTTGAGATTTCATCTAATCTATTAGTAATTTGTGCGTATATCTTGTTTGAATAGATAATTAAACACTTTCTATTTTCGAAATCCTATTGTTATTTTTTTTTATAAATTGTTTTTCAAATTTAGCAATCCAAAAAAAGAAAGTTTTCGCGGGCGAATATTTACTCTTCTATTTCAATTTCCATTTTAGGATTGTCTCGTGACTTCTCGGAATGGATGAATTGATCTCCGGTTCGTTCCGCCATCCCGACCAGTGAATCATTAAGATTCTTTTAATAAAATCTTTTGCATTCACAGCTTCCATCGTTCCCATCACTTCTTACTTAATGGTTAGGTCCAAATTTTACAATGGAGCTCATAATGAAATTTGTTCTTGAGTCAATTTTCTCAGTCTTTATTGACTCGAAGCTCTTTATTTTTTTTGTTTTGTTCTAGTTTTATAAGAACAGTCATTTAATTATGGATGAATCAGTATTGATGCTTTATTACACTGCCTTTTGTGAGATCACTCATAGACCTTACAGATTGGAATTCTATATCATTGATATTTTTTCTTTCTCTCTTTCTCTCATCCATTTATCTACAACTATCTTCTCTCTTTTGCTTTACAACTTAGTCTTCAAAAGGATTTTTTTTTTCAAAAACAAAAAAATTTCAGTTGCTACAAAGATGTGACCGATATATCACATCTTGACTGGTTCTTTAGCTTTAGATCGAGATAATACGAAGTGATGGATTGGTTATTAGTTTATATTATGGGGCTGCTTTTTTTAATTCGAACCCTAAAAAACCAACGAGTCACACACTAAGCATAGCAATTTTATCAAACGGTTAATCCAATTTTTATTCAACCTTATAGAATTCAAATTAGAATTGCTAGTTTTGAGAAAAAGAATGAAGGGGTTTAGCTTTCTAGATAGAAGGGAAAAGTTTATTCTTCCTCGTCTATAAATAGCCAAATTTTTATGCCCAATACACCATAAATAGTGTAGGGGAACCCTACCTTCGAATGGTTTGTAGGGGAACCCTACCTTCTACTAATCCATTCGACACGTGCAATTTCAATTTTTCCGTCGACGCCCAGCAATTTGGACTTGAATTCCTTTTGTATTTGCTTGTTCAGTTAATTCAATAGCTTTTTTCATTGCTTTTCGAAATGAAACTCTATTCTTTAATTGTTCGGCTATATATTCTGCAAGAATATTAGGGTTTCCATAAGGTTTTGCAATTTTTGTGATGGCAATGTTAAGTTTTCGGTTCACACAATTAAATTCTTTTTGTAGAGTCATCTGTAGTTCTTCGATTCCTCGCGGTCGATTTTCCAGTAATGACTTGGGGAATCCCATAAAAATGATCACCTGGATCAGATCGATTCTTTTTTGAATCTCTATACGTGCAATTCCCTCTACCCCAGAGTATATTTTCGTATTCTTTTGTACATAATTCTTAATACAATTTCTTATTTTTTGATCCTCTTGTAGACCCTCAGAATAATTTTTTGGTTGTGAAAACCAAAGAGAATGATGACCTTGGGTTGTACCAACGATAATATAATATGTGTAATATCAGTCTGAAACCAAGTGGATTTATTTTTTGTCCCATACTCCTCCACTATTATACATATCATGATACACTATAGCTGTATGTTTATTTTTCCATTTAGGTTTTTTTAACGAATTTATCTCTACATATTCATCATCTAAGGATATATCTTTCATTACAATAGTTATATGGCAGGTAGGTCTTTTTATCGGATAACTACGCCCCCGAGCCCGGGGTTTAAATTTCTTTATGGTAGTACCCTCGTTGACTTCAGCTTTACTAATCAGTAAATTGGCCTCGTTGGAACCCATATTGTAACTAGCATTTGCTGCTGCAGAATAAACTAATTTAAAAATGGGATAACATGCTCGATAGGGCATGAGCTCTAGTATCATAAGTGTTTCTTCATAGGAACGTCCACGAATTTGATCAATTACTCTTCGTGCTTTATCAGCAGACATAGATATATGTTGAGCTAAAGCATATACTTCTGTTTTTTTCTTTTTTAGCATAAAGTTGCCTCCTATATAATGA
>JANKKI010000457.1:30000-45190 GCA_025175665.1 Cinchona pubescens
ATGAACATTTAAATGCCCTTCAAAAGTAAGTAAGTAGATCCGAAACATATAAAATGCAGTTAATCCCGCGGTAGCCCAAGCTATTATTGCGAAAAAAGTTGAATACAACCAACTATCATTAAGAATTTCATCTTTGGACCTAAAAACAAGCCAAAGGCGGAATACCGCAAAGAGAAAGTGTACCTAATAAAAAAGTGTTGCAATTTGGTTAAATGATTGGTACATGTTTTGTTAAACCCCCCATAAGAGCCATATTCTGGCTTTTATGAGTAGAATATCCAACAATTGTTTCCATTGAATGAATAACGGATCCGGATCCTAAAAATAATAATGCTTTGGAATAAGCATGAGTAATCAAATGAAATAAAGCACTTCGATAAGACCCCATACCTAGAGCTAGCATCATATAACCCAATTGAGACATTGTGGAATAGGCTAAACCTCTCTTAATGTCTTTTTGAAGAGGTAGCTAAAGTAGCTCCTAACAATATTGTTATTATCCCTATCACCGAAATGAAATTCATTATGTAAGGTATAACTATGAAAAGAGGAAGAAGCCGAGCTACAAGAAAAATTCCCGCTGCTACCATAGTAGCAGCATGTATAAGAGCGGAAATAGGAATGGGCCCTTCCATGGCATCAGGTAACCATACATGAACCGGCAAATAATAGAGCAGCACAGCAACGGCACCGGCAAATAATAGAGCAGCACATCAAAGTAACAAATAAAAAATTGACTTCATTATTATAAATCAAGTTATTGAATATTTCGAATAAATCCCGAAATTCAAAACTTCCTGTTATCCAATAAAAACCTAAAATTCCTAATAATAAACCAAAATCCCCTATACGATTAGTTACAAAAGCTTTTTGGCAAGCATTTGCCGCAAGAGGTCGTGTAAACCAAAACCCTATTAATAGATAGGAACACATCCCAACCAATTCCCAAAAAATATAAATTTGTATCAAATTCGAACTAGTAACTAATCCTAATATGGAAGTAATTGACTCAAATAATATAAAAAAATCTCAAATATGCTTGATCATGAGCCATATAATTATCACTATAAACAAGAACCATAATTCCAACGGTAGTGATTAATATTGACATAATAGAAGTAAGTGGATCAATCAAGTAACCGAATTCTAAAGAAAAATCATTAGTAATGATCCAAGACCATACATATTGATAAATAGAATTGCTATTTATTTGTTGATATAGACAGATTGATTGAAAAAATCATGACTATACTTAACAATAAAACACTCTGAAAAGACCACATACGACGAAGGTTTTTTGTTGCCGTTGGAAAAAGAAGAAGTCCCATCCCTATTAATATAGGAATTGAAAGTGGAATAAAAGGTATGATCCACCCGTATTGGTATGGCTGTTGCATAAAAAGGTTTTTTAATTCTTTGAATTTATTAATTTTTCCGATTCAACGGATCTTACCTCTTTGAAAGGGGTCAATAAAAGTGAAGATATGGACTAAGTTAAACTAACTTAACTATAAGAATCTTTTGTTTTTTTTACTTTACTTATTTTTTTCTGAGTTTCTGCTAAATCTTTCAAATATTGAAAGAAGTTAGAATTGGTCAAATGATATGAAAGGGAGGAATTCCTAATCTTGAAAATTCAACAGGGGATGAAATTTTGAATTTCATTAAATAAAAAAGGGGATGAAATTTTGAATTTCATTAAGAATAAATTTGGGTTCTTATCTTAAGTCTTTTGATGGGGTATTTTATTACATGGAAATGAAAGGTAGAATGACGAAACTAGACAGGGAGGTTTTTTTGTATTTTTTTAGTAAGTTTAAGCTTAAGTAATTCGATTTTTATGGCACATTAGGTTCTATAGATATAGACTTGAATGAGAAAGAATTCAAAATAAAGATAGCAATCAAGACAAACTATTTTAGCAATATTTTAAATATCGAAAAAAAAGAATAACATTTTTCTTATTTTTTATATTTTTATTTTAGTATATTTTTTTAAAATATTTTATTTACTTTTTTTATTGATTTAATTTTCGCATATCTTTCTCCTATCGAGATTTCTTTTTGCTGAAGAGAATATTAGTTCGATAATAAATAGACTAAATGATTGGTTTTGAACAATAGATGTCTTTCACATCCAGCTAGAACAACAATAAGTAATCCCTTTTAAATGAAATGGCAGTTCCAAAAAAGCGTACTTCTACATCAAGTTTATATAAAAATTTAATTTATTTTAAAATCTAAAATTATTTAAAAATTCCATTATCTATTGAGTTGAGCTAATCAATATGAAATGGAACTCCGTTCATTCTTTTATTTTTAAAAATAATAATTCTTTTGGTTATTGAATTATAAAAATACAAATACTACTTGTTTTATTGACAAAATAAATACAATTTTTGTTGAAAAAGGAATAAACACAAGGTAAAAAGGTTTACCTTCCTTTTTCTCATTTTCAAGATGGGGAGACTTAAAAAATTTTTCTCTATTTTTTCTATCTATATAAGTTAATTAAATTAAAGGGTTCAATGAAATAAAAGTTAATTAAATTAAAGGGTTCAATGAAAAGGTTATTCAATTTAAAAATTAGATCATTCTTCATTCTCTTTTCAAATAATTGATTCAAAATACTTATTGAATTTCAAGAAATTATTCTATCTCTTGATTGACTCTTGATTGAATGTAGAACGTTCTAGTAAAATTCAAAATGAAAAGAGTTCAATTCTAGGAGAGCATAAAATCCATGAAAGTCACTAAGACCCTAAACACTCAAATAACGAACCCTCAAACCCCTATTTGAACGAATTTTTATTTAGTAATTTAAATAAAACTTTTTTGTGAAAAAAAATATTACACTGAATTTAGTTCTTCAAAGCCGATTATGGTGAAATCGGTAGACTATTATAAGTTCAAGACAAGCCGCTATGGTGAAATCGGTAGACACGCTGCTCTTAGGAAGCAGTGCTAAAGCATCTCGGTTCGAGTCCGAGTGGCGGCATGTCACCTTCTAAAAAAGAGAAATAGATCCTATAATAAATTCAACTCCCGATTTCCATTTAAGAGACTCTTCGTTTTTAAAATTTTTTATGATATTTGCAACCTTAGAACATATATTAACTCATATTTCCCTTTCAATCGTTTCAATCATAATTACAATTCGTTTGATAAGCTTTTTTTTAGTAGATGAAATCGTAGAACTATACGATTCGTCCGAAAAGGGCATGATAGTTACCTTTTTCTGTCTAACAGGATTATTAGTTACGCGTTGGATTTATTCGGGACATTTCCCACTAAGTGATTTATATGAATCATTAATCTTCCTTTCGTGGAGTTTCCATCTTATTCATGCAGTTCCGTATTTAGGCTTTGCTACTTCAGGTCTTTTACCAGCTCAAGTGCTGTTTTTACCCAAGGCTTTGCTACTTCAGGTCTTTTAACAAAAAAATTAAATTAATTTATTATCATTGATGCTTTATATTTAATGTCTATTTATTTTTCACTTTTATATTTCCTTGGTGAAATCGAAAACATGAATTGCTTTTTATTTTTTGCAAAATACTTATAAAAAATCTGCTAAGAATTATTACAGGTCTCAATTGATTCAACAATTGGATTATTGGAGTTATCGGGTTATTAGTCTAGGGTTTATATTTTTAACCATAGGTATTCTTTCAGGAGCAGTGTGGGCTAACGAAGCATGGGGATCATATTGGAATTGGGATCCAAAGGAAACTTGGGCATTTATTACTTGGATCATATTCGCGATTTATTTACATACTCGAACAAATAGAAACTTACAAGGTGCAAACTCAGCAATTGATTAGCGTCTATAGGCTTTCTTATAATTTGGATTTGCTATTTTGGGGTCAATCTATTAGGAATAGGGCTGCACAGCTATGGTTTATTTACATTAACATCTAACTGAATTCAAGAAAAGATCTTACGAATACAAGGGAGTACGGCACATAGAAAAAACTTTATGCGAAATCGGCACGAACCGTGTGAATCAAATATTGTATTTGATTCACACGGTTCTAAAATAATAAACAATTATAATAAAAAGGTAAATTAATAGCATAAAAAAATACGATCAATTCGGCAACAAAACCACTCATACCCGGTAATGCAAGGGACGCCATGGAAAAGCTACTGAACATCGTGAATATTTTTGGCATTAGGATAGCTATTCCGCCCATTTCGTCAAGGTAAACAAGACGTATTCTATCATAAGTCGTACCTGCCAAGAAAAAAAGTGCAGCACCAATAAATCCATGAGAGATTATTTGTAAAAGGGCTCCATTGAGTCCTGTATCGAGATTATAGAACCAATCCCTAGAATTATGAAACCCATATGAGATACGGAAGAATAGGCTATTCTTTTAAATTTCGTTGGCCAAGAGAAGAAGCTGCATGTAGATTATTTGCATTGTGCCTACTATCACTAACCAGGGTGAAAATAGAGAATGTGCATGAGATAATAATTCCATATTGATTCGAACCAATCCATATGCTCCCATTTTTAATAAGATTCCGGCTAGAAGCATACAAGTACTGTAATGTGCTTCTCCGTGAGTATCTGGTAACCATGTATGTAGGGGTATAATCGGCGATTTGACAGCAAAAGCAATGTCTAAAAATCCAATATAGAATATTATTTCCAAGGCTACAGGATACGACTGATTAGCTGATGTTTCAAAATTTAATGTTGGTTCGTTAGAACCATATAAACCGATACCCAAAACTCCCATTAAGAGAAAAATAGAACCTCCCGCTGTATACAAAATAAATTTTGTAGCTGAGTACAGACGTTTCTAATCCCCCCCACATAGATAGAAAATAAAGTAAATTAATTCTAAGAAGAAAATATGAAAAATTTGTAAAAGGTCCCGAGAAGAAAATAATCCTATTTGACCACTGATACATTGCTAACATCAGTAAATGAAATAATCGAGAATCTCGAGTAACCGGCCAAGCTGCTAAAGTCGCTAAGGTGGTGATGAATCCCGTTAGTAAAATGGGTCCTATCCTAATCATCTATTCCTAATCCAATCAAAAAAACGTATCCATTTATAATCCTCCACCAGTTGGATTAATGGATCATCCATTTGGAAATGATAACAGAATGTATAGGCCGTTAGAAGGAGTTCGAGGATACATATACATATAGTATACCATCGAATGACCCTATTTCCCCTATGGGGAAGAAAGAAAATTAAGGACCCTGCCAATATTGGCAAAATGACAATTATTGTTAACCAAGGAAAATAATTCGTGGTAAAGACAAGATACACTTAGACCAGAAAAACCCGTGCTCAAATATTTTGAGCACGGGTTTTGTCGGTAAAAAAAATCAAATGGATTCAAGTAAAATTTTCTCGAACGTATCAATAAGCTAGACCCATACTGCGAGTTCGTTTCATGCCATAAATAAACTCGAACACTCAAGAAATCCGTTGGACAGGCAGATTCACATCTTTTACAACCAACGCAGTCTTCGGTTCTTGGAGCAGAAGCAATTTGTTTAGCTTTACACCCGTCCCAAGGTATCATTTCTAATACATCGGTCGGGCAGGCTCGGACACATTGAGTACATCCTATACACGTATCATAAATCTTTACTGAATGTGACATTGAATCTATACATCTTTGAACGTCATAAATTTTCGACCTAGTAAGCTTATAAACAAATCCTATATTTAGATACCAGACGAATCAACAAGTTATCAGAATTTTTCGAATCAATCTACTTCTGGATTGGTTTATGAGAAGGGTCCAAAATACTTTGATTTCTTAGGTTTTTGCAAACAAGATCATACCTTAATGAATAAACATTTATATGAAATAATACTAGTTATTCAACAAATTCGATTGGTTAATTATTCAACAAATTCGATTGGTTAATACGAGTCGATCGATTCGATTCGGTTACGATAAATTGATGAAACAATAGCTAGTCCAATAGCTGCTTCAGCGGCTGCAATAGCTATAACAAAAATGGAGAAAATGTCTCCTTTTAATTGACGATTATCAAAAAAATCAGAAAATGTTACAAAATTGATATTAACTGCATTCAATATAAGTTCAAGACACATAAGAGCTCTAACCATATTTCGACTTGTGACCAATCCATAGATACCGATAGAAAATAAATAGGCACTCAAAACAAGTACATGTTCGAGCATCATTAACCAACTCCTTATCAATCTTATTCATTTCAATCTAAACAATAATTCAATCAAATCGATGGAATCCTATATACCAAGTATTCCATACTTGAATTCCTTATTTATTATTGACGAGCTACAGCAATTGCACCTATTAAAAAAACTAAATGAATTATTGAAAAAAGACAAAGAGTTATCAAAAAAATCTGTTGATAAATGAACTCCAATCTGTTGACTATTAATATCAAATCTTTGCTCTAGAATCTGATTTGATCTTGTAGTCCAAATAATACCGTACCATGAGGTATCTGGAATAGTAGTAATTAATGAAATCAAAAGACTTGTACAAACCATCGAAGTAACCCCATCCCCAATAGTCCAAAGATGAAAATCTTTGTAATATTCTGAACTATTCATGAACATCACAGCAAAAATGATTAAAACATTTATAGCTCCTACGTAAATAAGTAGCTGCGCAGCAGCTACAAAGTAGGAGTTCAATAGAGTATAGAATAGGGATATACAAACAAGAACCAATCCTAACGAAAAGGCAGAATAAATTGGATTGGAAAGTAATACCACTCCTAGACCTCCTAAGATTAGACCCGATCCCAGAAAGACTAAAAGAAAATCATGTATTGGTGAAGGTAAATCCATTTTTAAAAAAATATGAGCAGGAATATTTCAGTATTTCTATTTTTTATTAAATTTCTTAATTAAATTTATGATATTTCTTAATTAAATGAAATTTGAATGGGTGTGGACTGATGTAGATAGTGTTAGTGGAGCACTCTCATTCAATATTCGAAAGCATATTTTGAAACTATATATATTTTGAAATTATTACTCTAATATAAATATAGAAATCCATTTTCAATCCAAATGAAAATTAAAGGACCATTTTAACCACCTAATCAAAAGTTTGGATTGATCAAAGAAAACCTTATCCTTTTAGATCCAAACTGAACCTTATTAATTTATTAATTTGAATTTAATTGAGAGTTTTTTTGAATCAAGGGTTCTATCCATTTTTTATTTGAGGTGAATTCGAAATTGTTCGAATTGTGTAATCGTCAATTACTGATGTTGGTAACCGACCCAACGAAATTTGATTGTAATTCAATTCGTGACGATCGTAAGTAGAAAGTTCATATTCTTCAGTACTCAACGCAATGTACCACAAAATATACAGATTCCAAAATCAATACTGTAATTATACAGATTCCAAAATCAATACTGTAATTAAGCATACCGTTTTTCTTTCGAATATAAGTTTCCAATTTCCAATCAACAACGGGTAGATCTATAGGACATACACGAACACATACTTCACAAGCAATGCATTTATCAAATTCAAAGTGGATTCGGCCCCGGAAACGTTCCGGCGTGATCAGTTTTTCATAGGGGTATTGAATAGTTATAGGTAAACGATTCGCATGAGACAGGGTAATCATAAAACCTTGACCGATATACCTGGC
Source organism: Cinchona pubescens (assembly GCA_025175665.1). Classification (NCBI taxonomy): domain Eukaryota; kingdom Viridiplantae; phylum Streptophyta; class Magnoliopsida; order Gentianales; family Rubiaceae; genus Cinchona; species Cinchona pubescens. The sequence goes on from JANKKI010000457.1 coordinate 37,642, forward strand.
GGCTCGTACTGTTTGTTGACCATAATTTATGAACTCAGTTACCATAGGGAACATATCATGAATATGTATAAATAAAAAAATTTTATGCTTGTTTCTTTCTCTTGTTTGAGACAAGTCATGAATATAGAATATTGTAGTATTTTACAGTGAAAGAAGTTGGGACGAAGTTGTTAATAATAGATTACCCATTCTCAGGTAAAAGAAATTTCCATCCATCTTGTTGCAATCCATTCTCAGCCTTGGTAAAGTCCATCTTGTTGCAATAGGACATGAACAAGAACAAATAAGTTTTAGCTAATGTAATAAAGATACCGATTATTGTTCCAAAGACTTTACCCGCTTTATTTCTGTCAAAAATCTCAGGAACAAATATGTACGGAATAGAAAGATTCCACCCTCCCAAGTAAAGAACTGTTACAAATAATGAAGAAACTAGTAGATTTAGATACGAAGCAACGTAAAATAAACCAAATTTGATACCTGAATATTCAGTTTGATAACCTGCTACTAATTCTTCTTCTGCTTCTGGTAAATCAAAAGGTAATCTCTCACACTCGGCTAGAGAAGAAATTAGAAAAATGATAAACCCTATAGGTTGACGCCACAAATTCCACCCCCAAAAACCATATTTGGACTGCGCTTCAACTATATCAACTGTACTTGAACTGTTAGATAATCATAGTCGATGCTAACATCGCCGTTCCCATCGCTATTACAAAAGACGTGAGATTTTCACCTCATACGGCTCCTCAAAGTTCACAAAGAATGAAATATGATTTATAATAATTGAATTCAATATAAAAAAAATCTATTTAAAAAATATGAATAATTATTTTTATAACAATAGTACATAGATATTTCAACCTATAATTTTCAATTAATTAAAAAGAATTTAACCTTGCATTATAATTAAAAAAAATCATGAGTTACTTATTGATAAATTTAAATACTTATTTACTATTAAAAAGATTCTTTAATTTTTCCTTAGGAAATGATCTTATGATATTCTCCTTTCTCATAAAATTGACTTTATAGGAACATACTCTGGATCGGAATCGTAGTTATTTACTTAATTGGTGGATAGGAACATACTCTGGATCGGAATCGTGCGGGAATACGTCTTGATCATTTCTACCAACTTAAAGCCCCAGTTCGAATTCCTTTTATATACAGAAATACCCCTTGGATAACTTACAGAATCTCCATTACTAATCCTTTGTGTATTTTCGTCTTCCTAATCATCCACTCATTTTTGTTCAACCTACCGTTATGTTAATACACCTATGGCAATAGATAATAAAAATCCCATAGAGTTGATCTTTTGAACCCGCTTCAAGCCATGATGACTAAGTAACCAATCTTGGGGTAAGCAGTCTCTACTGCTTATGTTTACTTATAATTCTTGTACATAGGAAATGAGACTCAATCTTATTTACTGCAAATTTGGAAGCCGTTTTCTTTCACCCGTATAACTATCTGCTTTAGGTCATCAACTCGAATGATGAATAAAAATAGGGTAAATTTTGTGTCTCACCGAATCACACGTAGAGATATTGATAATACACATGTCTCACCGAATCACACGTAGAGATATTGATAATACACATAGAGTTACATGGTATTTCATAACTAATTGATTGAGCAGCAGCCCTTAGACCACCTAAAAAGGAATATTTATTATTTGATCCATATCCCGACATAAGAAGTCCAACAGGAGCAACGCTTGAAATGGAGATCCATAAAAAAACACCAATAGTAAGATCGGCTAGAACAAGGCGATAGCCAAAAGGAATTACTGAATAACTTAGTAAAATGGATATGACTGCGATGGATGGTCCGATACTCTAAACGAGCATCTCCTCTAGATGGAAGAAGGTTCTCTTTGAAAAGTAGTTTTGTACCGTATTCAGAAGAGCTTGAAGAATTCCTAAAGGGCCGGCGTATTCAGGTCCAATACGTTGTTGTATCCCTGCAGATATTTCTCTTTCTAACCAAACAATCACGAGTACACCTATTATGATTCCTAATACAAGAGTCAATTCCGGTCTGCAAAAAGAATTAATAGCTTTTAAGGATTCCGGTCTGCAAAAAGAATTAATAGCTTGTACAAACGTTCGGTTGTATCAATTATCATTTTAACGATCAACTTCTCCCATAATGATATCTATGCTACCTAGTATCGTCATAATATCAGCCAATTTCATTCTTTTAACTAACTGAGGAAGAATTTGCAAATTGATAAAACCCGGTGGACGAATTTTCCATCTCCAAGGAAAAACACTCTGATCTCCTATCAGAAAAATTCCTAATTCTCCTTTTGGGGCTTCGACTCTCACATAAAGTTCTTGTTTCGACAATTCAAAGGTCGGAGAAGGTTTTTTACTAATAAATCGATATTCAAAATCATTCCATTCGGGATCTTTTCCTTTATCAAAGCGTCGGATTTCTAAATTCTCATAAGGTCCCCCTGGAATTCCTTCCAGAGCCTGTTGTATAATTTTTATGGATTCTGTCATTTCGCTGATTCGTACTAAATAACGAGCTAACGAATCCCCTTCTTTTGATCAATTGAACCTCCCAATCAAATTCGTCGTAACACTCATAATGATCAACTTCTACGAAGATCCCATTGTATTCCGGAAGCTCGTAGCATTGGTCCTGATAAACCCCAATTTAGTGCTTCTTCTCCGCCAATAAAGCCTATGCCCTCAACTCGTTCTAAAAAAATAGGATTGCGTGTAATAAGCTTTTGATATTCAGTGACCCCTCTTAAAAAATAATCGCAAAAATCTAAACATTTATCTATCCAGCCATGAGGTAGATCGGCAGCTACTCCTCCAATACGAAAAAAATTATGCATCATTCGCATACCGGTAGCAGCTTCGAATAGGTCATATATCAATTCTCTTTCTCGAAAAATATAGAAGAAAGGGGTCTGTGCGCCAATATCTGCCAGAAAGGGGCCAAGCCATAACAAATGGGAAGCTATACGACTCAACTCCAACATAATGACTCGGATATAATAGCTCTTTTTGTACTTTTATTGTTTAATTGTTCAGCTTCTGTGAACATAGTAGCTAAATAATCCCAACGTGTATACATAGGGCAAATATTGTATAATTGTTCGATTTTCAGCAATTTTCTCCATTCCTCTGTGTAAATAACCCAATATTGGTTCACAGTCAATAACATCTTCACCATCTAAAGTAACGATGAGTCGAAGAACACCGTGCATTGATGGGTGGTGAGGACCCATATTGACTATCATGAGGTCTTTTCTTGTAGCTGTTACAGTCATTCTGATATTTTTTACCGATTAATTCTTCCATGAATTGTTGAAAGCGAAAAGAAGTTCATCAAAATTTAAACGAATAAAATAAGGACTTAAAATAAAAATGACATGACTCTTCCAATTAACGAGTTTTTGTCCTTCGAATACTCAACTGACCAATTAATTCTTTATAACGTACTCTATTTTTTTTGCCAAATAAGCCAACAGCCGTTGACGTTTTCCCAAATTCCAAATCGCAAGTAAGTCTGAGATAAATTATTTTTTTGTGCAATTCCAAATGGGAAGTAAGTCTCCGTATCTTATTGGTAAAACGAGAATACTTGAAATTCAACAGACCCTCTGTTTTCTTCTTCAGAAATAACTGAAATGAGTGTATTTTTTACCATAAAAGATTTCCCCTCTTCCCCCTTTTATACAAATATGGATTTTACCGATGAGTAATAATAATGATATTCATTTTAATGTGATATTAGATAATAATTTGAATTTCTTTATGGACTCCTAATTTTATCAATTCACATTAATCAATCCAGTTTTGAATTCAATTTGATTCAGATAGGAATACAAAAAGGTGATCCATTTTTCCATTCAGAAAAGGACATAATTTCGACCTAATGTCATAATAAGATTCTGTTAATTGATTTCTAGGTCTAATTGATACGTTATTGGTTTTAGTATCTATATTAGAATGAGATATAAGACAGGTCATGCGTGAATCCTATTTGCTTTCATATACCCTATAGGATATAGCGCGGAAAATGTATATATATCCTTAACATACTATCCTTAACATACTGAAATGACTCCCATTATTGGTATCAAACCAATAGCGATTCATACAAGCTAAATCTTCTAATCGATAATTAGGCCAAAGAAAGAACTTGAATTTAATTAATTCATTTTTATCTTTATCAAGATCTTTCTTTTTGTCCAAAAATGGATTGCAGTTGTTCTTGGTGCAAAATGCTGAATTTCTATTAACATCATTCCTATCTTTTGAATTGAAACAAATTAAAATTCTCAACTCTCTACGGCGTCTAGGCGATAAAATATTTTCAGGAACAAGCAAATCCAAAAAATTCTTATCAACATATGTTTGTTCTCGGTATCCTTGATTAATTTGGTGCTTACTCTTATGAACCAACAAAATACCTAAGATTTGATACATAATAAATTGTCCATCATTTTTTACAGACAGACGGGCGGGTTCGATAACCAATACTCCCCTTTTGATCAATTCTAAAAGACTTAAATTTTTCTGAATCAGCATTATATCCAAACTCATTTCTCTTCTTTGAACGAATCTATTTTTTTAATAGATACGAATCTTTTCTTTTATTTTTTCTTTTTACCCCTTTTTATCTTTGATACTCCATAATGCTCTTCACTATATTTTTCGTGGTTTGTTGAGGGAACGGATCCAAGATTCTCTTGTTTTTGTGCATCTGATCTAGGATCTCCTCGGCTTGCAGCGGGTTCTTTTTCTTTTTGATTTCGATTTTGATTATTTATTTGTTTATTCGATGGTATAGCACATTCCCCCTTTTGTTTTCCATCGATGTTTTTGTTATTTTCACTAATACCATTTTCATTTAGATTCAAATTGAAAAGAATACTTTGCTTGGTATAAGGAGTTTCGAATTAGATTATAAAGGAGTACGAATTCTAATCGGAAAGAACCAAAGTTCCAGATTCAAAATGGGACGATTTAGTATTTCTTCATTCATTCCCATCCAATGAAAAAAAGTTTTTTTGAACTTGGGCAATTTATTTTTGGAAGATATTAATTGTAAAAAAGGGCCCTTTTTATTAATTTTATCAATTATTTGATAATTATTAGTACCAATCTTAGTATTTTGATTACTCTTGGTACCAATCTTGACCCAGGCCTCAATATCGACTTTTTTTCTAAGATAAAAATTGAAAATTTTCCAATCAAAATATTTTCTATCGAGATTTTTTTCCATATATCTAATATCGCCCTTTCCTAGATAATGACTGATAGGGATACTCCCCAACATATCAAAAGGGTTGTATTTATATGTGTTGGAATTATAAAAAAAGTCTTGGTTCTTATTTACTTGTATCCCTCTTATTTTCATAATTAATAGATTTAGATGATAAAAGATCATATCTAGAGTTTTTTTGAAAATTTTCTTTTTGATTCAATAATGAATATACTTCAGAATCCTTTTGTTTTTTGTAATGAATTAATCGATCTTTTTCATATGAATTCCATTTGAAATTTTGATTTTGAACTATACGATGTTGATTCACTTTATTTCTCCATCTTTCGGATATTAATTTAGACCATCTAATTTTGGGTAAATCATATTGATAATGTCCTTTTAACCAATTTTTCCATTGACCCATTCCATAACTTGGAAGTTTCTTAAGACTTAATGCAGAATGAATTATTCCTTGTCTTTCAAAAGAATGCTTTATTTCAGTCTTAAGAAAAAAAGACGTTCCGGGGTAGTGAAAAATCGATCTTAATTTATACAAATTAATAACTTGAGTTTGTGATAATTTGTAAAATACATACGCTTGTGAAAAGTTGCAGTTGATTTTATTATTTTTTGCCCTATAAAGTAAATTCAGTTGATTTTTTTATAGTCGAAATAAAGTAAATTGTACGTTTTTATTTTTTTTATTATTAAATGTTTCTTGATTTGCTTTATTAATGGATTTCTCCATAATTTTTTTTATTGATTCAATAAAAAGTTGTGTATTGAGTCTGGGAATATTAATGATAAATAAAAAAATATTTATGTATATTCTTTCAACGAAAATTTTTATAAAAGAATTCAATTTAGAGATTAATCGGGCATTTCTTCTTTTTACTATTTGCCAAATATTTTTTGGCAATTTGAATCTTTTAGTATTATAACTTCTTTTGTTAGGACTAATATATATGAATTTGGGTTGGGATTTTTTTTTTCTTTTTAAAAATTTTTCATATAAAAATAGAATGAATGAAAAAAATGAAAACAAAAAGTGAAGAATTTGTCCAATTCGGATATTGAATTTGACTAAAAGATTCATGAATTATCTGATTGCTAATTAGAGAATCTTTTTCGTTTTTAGTTTCATTCCATTCATATACTTCTCTTAATCTAAATAATATAATCTTTTTATGGATTAAATTTGGAAAGTTTTTTTATTATAAAAAATTTAGGAAAAAAACTTTCGATAATCCATTTTTTTGTTTCTTTTGAAACTGTTAGAAGTAGTTTTTTTTTTTCCCTTTAAAACTTTTAGAACTAGAAAATATGTCCTTTTGAATTTTACAATTTTTGTTTCCAGTTCCTTAAAAATGGGCTCAAAAAAGGAAGATTGTTTTCTGGGCGAACCAAAAGGAAGTTCAGTTTCCATTCCCCAAACTGTTAAAAAACAAAAAGATGATTTTTGTTTTTTCTTTTTGATTAAATCTCTACGAGAGGGTCGTAGTTTAGATCTGTGCCAAGAGAAAGGAAATAGGATTTTTATCTGAATGCCATCTGTCAACCAATTTTTCGGAAATTCTGTTTCCGATAATTGAACACCATTATAGGTACATTTAATATGCATTAATCTATTCCATTCCAATATCCTCAGACCATTCAGGAAATTGCAATAATATCATACGTCCAATATTTTTGAGATCAAAAAAAAAAAATGAAAAAAAGGAAAAATATCTCTCAAATCAAAGAAATGTAAAGAAATAAAGTTAAAAGATCCCCTTATATTTCCCTACCCAATTTCTAAAAATAAGTTTAATCAGTCCGGATATATCAAAGGAAAAACGAGGGGATCTTTTTATCCTGTCCAAAAAAAGTGGAGAATGTGCATTTGCTTGAAAGAGTTCCCAAATAACAATTTTACGCCTTTGAGCGCGCATAGAACCTTTAATTATTCCTCTTCGAAAATCCGACTGTTGGGAATAGCGTATCAAAGCCACTTCGTTTTTTTTATTCAGGTATTTTCCCTGTTAGTAGTAAAGTATTAGAATCGGTATTTTCCCTGTTAGTAGTAAAAATAATACTACACGTTTGGCTTTTCTTGAGCGAATTTGATGATCAACTGGTACGTTTTCTTGATATTCTCCTGATTGTTGTTCTAAATCGGTGATTAATTTGTATGACCATCGGGGGACTTTTTTGCTGATTTCTTTTATTCCAACAGGTTCTTTTTGAATTTTTTGATCATTAGGATGGGTTCGAATGACATTGAATAAAAATTTCAAAATTTTTCTTTTTTTCGAAATCTATTTTCTTG